>FR989949.3:0-15390 GCA_905404155.3 Plebejus argus
ATTTAAATAGCTTAAATTAGAGTTTAATATTGAAGATATTAAGGTGATATATTATATCTTTAAATAATATATATATATATATATATTATTTATAAAAAAAAATTTTTTATTTTTACAATGAAAATGTAAAGTTTTTATTAAACTATATAAATATAATAGAAATATTAATGAAATAAATCACTATTATTAAGTTAGTAGCTTAATTTAAATATTTCAATATATATATATATATATATATTTAAATATTTAAATTAAGAAATATTAATGAAATTAATCACTATAAATTAAATTAGAAGTTTAATTTTTTGATATTTCAATTTAATTGGAATTTATAATTCAATAATATCATTAACAGTGATATACCTCTATTTTGGTTTCAATTAATATAAATAAGGAGAAATTTGAATCCCAATCTTTTAAGTCGAAATTAAATGCATTATTGCTTCTTATTTAAGATATACTAAGAAGTATAGTATTTTTTGAATGCAAATCAAATGTTTTATAAATTAAACTAAAATCCTAATTAATTCAATTAAGTATATTTTGATTTCATTCATGGTATAAACCAATTAACAATATAATAATAAAAAAAAATCTAACTTTAGTTCAAATAATAAAATTAACTCTTTTAAATAATTTAATAATTGGGAAAATTAATGCAATTTCTACATCAAAAATTAAAAAAATTATTGTAATTAAAAAAAAATGAAGGGAAAATGGAATACGTGCAGATGATATTGGATCAAATCCGCATTCAAATGGTGAACATTTTTCTCGATCTCATATTATTTTTTTTCTTAATAATGATGATATTAATATAATTATATTAGCTAAAATAATAATAATAAAAGATAAATTTAATAGTAAAATAATTATTTATATTAAAATTTTTAAACTTTTTGATTGGAAGTCAAATATACTAAATATATTATATAAATAATATATTTTTAATAGATTAATTACCTCATCAATAAATAGAAATAAATAAAAATAATCATACAACATCTACAAAATGTCAATATCAAGCAGCTGCTTCAAATCCAAAATGATGATTTATTGAAAAATGATTACTTATATGACGTAATAAACAAATAAATAAAAAAGTTGTTCCAATAATAACATGAATTCCATGAAATCCAGTTGCTATAAAGAAAGTAGATCCATAAATTCTATCTGCAATTGAAAATGGTGCTTCTAAATATTCATAACCTTGAAGAATAGAAAAATAAATTCCCAATAAAATAGTAATTAATAATCTTTGAGTTGTTTGAGAATAGTTATTTTCTATTAAAGAATGATGAGCTCAAGTTACAGTTAATCCTGATGAAATTAAAATAATTGTATTTAATAATGGAATTTGAAATGGGTTAAATGTTATAATATTTATAGGAGGTCAGTTTGATCCAATTTCAATATTTGGTGATAATCTTCTATGAAAAAAAGCTCAAAAAAAGGAAATAAAAAAAAATACTTCTGAAATAATAAATAGAATTATACCTCATCGTAAACCATTAGAAACAAGGGTTGTATGGTTTCCTTGAAAAGTTCTTTCACGGTAAATATCTCGTCATCATTGATATATTGATAAAATAATAATGATATAACCTAATAATAATATATTTATATTAAAATTATGAAATCATTTAATTATTCCTGTTACTAAAGTTATAGTCCCAATAGCTCTTGTAATAGGTCAGGGTCTATAATCTACTAAATGATATGGGTGATTGTTATTTATTGACATTAATTAATTTCACTAGAATATAAAGTTCTAAGAATTGAAATTACATATGATTGAATAATTGCAACCGCTGATTCTAAGGTTAATAATAAGATTTGAATAAAAATTAAAATAATTAATAAATAATTAGATAAGTTATTTCTTCTTCTTCTGAGTAATGTTAACAGTAAGTGACCTGCAATTATATTAGCAGTTAATCGTACAGCTAGAGTTCCTGGTCGAATAATATTTCTAATAGTTTCAATTAATACTATAAAAGGTATTAAAATTATAGGGGTTCCTTGAGGAATTAAATGAGTAAATATATGTTGAGTATTATTAATTCATCCGTATAATATAAAACTTAATCATAATGTTAATGAAATAGATAATGAGATAGTTAAATGTCTAGTTCTTGTAAAAATATATGGAAATAATCCTAAAAAATTATTAAATAAAATAAATGAAAATAATGAAATGAAAATAAATGTGGATCCCTTAAATTGATTAATTCCTATTAATGTTTTAAATTCTTTATGTAATTTAGTAATAATAAAATTTCATATAATAAAATGTCGATTGGGGATAAATCAATAAGGTAGAGGAATAAATAAAATTCCTAGTAAAGTTCTTAATCAATTTAATGATAAATTGAAAATATTAGTTGTAGGATCAAAAATTGAAAATAAGTTACTTATCATTTTCAATTTAATTTATTTTTTTTGAAAGTTTTATTATTATTATTGAAAAAATTAATTTTATAAGAAAAAATGTAATAATTTAAAATATTAAATATAATATAAATACAAATAAAAAATAAAAATGATGTTATTCAATTAATAGGTATTATTTGTGGAATAAAAGAATATTATTTGTAATAATAATAATTTAAATTTGACATATTTATGTTATATTTTAACTAATTCTTTATACTCATTAGAAGTAATTGCTAATTTACTATATTTTGGTTTAAGAGACCATTACTTGCTTTCAGTCATCTAATGAATAATTATTTACTCAATTAATAAAATTTTTAATTGAAATTCTTTCAATTACAATAGGTATAAAACTATGATTTGCACCACAAATTTCTGAACATTGACCAAAAAAAATTCCTGGTCGATTAATGAAAAATCTTATTTGATTTAATCGACCAGGATTTGCATCAACTTTAACACCAATAGCTGGTACAGTTCATGAATGAATTACATCAGTTGCGGTAATTAATATTCGAATATTATTATTTATTGGGATAATAATACGATTATCAACATCCAATAAACGAAAATTATTATTATTAAATTCATTGATTATATATGAGTCAAATTCAATATTTTTAAAGTCAGAATATTCATATCTTCAATATCATTGATGACCAATTGATTTAATAGTAATTAATGGGTTATTAAGTTCATCAAGTAAGTATAATAAACGTAATGAAGGTAAAGCAATAAAAATTAAGGTAATAGCTGGTAAAATAGTTCAAATTAATTCAATTATTTGACCTTCTAATAAAAATCGGTTAATAAATTTATTAAAAAATATTCTTAATATTATATATGATACTAAAATTGTAATTATAATTAAAATAATTAAAGAATGATCATGAAAAAAAATAATTTGTTCTATTAAAGGAGAAACTCTATTTTGAAAGTTTAAATTAGATCATGTTGCCATTTTCTAAAAAAAGGATAATCCTTTATAAATGAGTTTTAAATCCATTACATATAATCTGCCATATTAGAAATTACTTAAAATTGGAAGTTCATTATATGAATGTTCAGCTGGAGGTGTATTTTGGAATCATTCAATTGATGATGATATATTTAGTGAAAATAAAATTAATCGTTGATTAATTATTGATTCTCAAATAATTATTATTATTATTATTATTGAAATAAGAGATATATATGATCCTAAAGATGAAATAATATTTCAGGATAAAAATCTATCAGGATAATCAGAATATCGTCGAGGTATACCTGCTAATCCTAAAAAATGTTGAGGGAAAAATGTTAAATTTACTCCAATAAATATAATAATAAATTGAATTTTTAATAAATAAGGATTTAAGCATAAACCTGTAAATAAAGGATATCAGTGAATAAACCCTCCAAAAATTGCAAATACTGCTCCTATAGATAAAACATAATGAAAATGAGCTACTACATAATATGTGTCATGTAATGTAATATCGATAGAAGAATTAGCTAAAATTACTCCTGTTAATCCTCCAACTGTAAATAAAAAAATAAATCCTAATCTTCAAAGTATTGAAGGTCTATAATTAATTTGTGTTCCATAAATAGTAGCTAATCAACTAAAAATTTTAATTCCTGTAGGTACAGCAATGATTATAGTAGCTGAAGTAAAATAAGCTCGAGTATCAATATCTATACCAACTGTGAATATATGATGAGCTCAAACAATAAATCCTAGTAAACCAATAGCTAATATTGCATAAATTATACCTAAAGACCCAAAAGTTTCTTTTTTTCCTCTTTCATGAGAAATAATATGTGAAATAATACCAAATCCAGGTAGAATTAAAATATAAACTTCTGGGTGTCCAAAAAATCAAAATAAATGTTGATATAAAATTGGGTCTCCTCCTCCAGCTGGGTCAAAAAATGAAGTATTAAGATTTCGATCAGTCAATAATATAGTAATTGCTCCAGCTAATACAGGTAGGGATAAAAGTAATAATAATGCAGTAATTCCGACTGCTCAAATAAATAATGATATTTGATCAAAAGATAAATTATTTACTCGTATATTAATAATAGTTGTAATAAAATTAATAGCTCCTAAAATTGAAGAAATTCCTGCTAAATGAAGTGAGAAAATTGCTAAATCTACAGATGATCCTCTGTGTGCAATATTAGATGAAAGTGGGGGGTAGACTGTTCATCCTGTTCCTGCTCCATTTTCTACAATTCTTCTAGAAATTAATAATATTAAAGATGGGGGTAATAATCAAAATCTTATATTATTTATTCGAGGGAAAGCTATATCTGGGGCTCCTAATATTAAAGGAACTAATCAATTACCAAATCCTCCAATTATAATAGGTATAACTATAAAAAAAATTATAATAAATGCATGAGCTGTAACAATAGTATTATAAATTTGATCATCTCCAATCAAAGATCCAGGAGTTCCTAATTCTATTCGAATTAAAATTCTTAAAGATGTTCCCACTATTCCTGCTCAAATTCCAAAAATAAAATATAATGTTCCAATATCTTTATGATTTGTAGAAAAAAGTCATTTTCGCTAATAAAATGGCTGAGTTGTAAGCGATAAATTGTAAATTTATTAACAAGAAATTTCTTTTTTATTAAGCTTTATAGTCAAATAATTGATATAAAATTGCAAATTTTAAGTTGTATAATATATTACTAAGGCTTAAAGAAATTTCTTTATAAATAATTTTGAAGATTATTAGTTTATAATTAACTTAAAACCTTAAAAAAAAAATATTGTTCTAAGAATTATTCCTAATAAAGAAATAAAATTAAATATATTAATTAAAATAATTATTTTATTATTAATAAATGATTTAAATCATTTAATTTTAAAATTAAAGAATATAAATGATGAATAAATAATACGAATATATAAAAACAATATTATTAAACTTATTATAATAAATGAAAAACAAATAATATATAATTTAAAATTTAATATAAAATTAATAATAATTCATTTAGGGAAAAATCCGATAAAAGGGGGTAAACCCCCCATAGATATAAAATTAATTATAATAGAAATTTTAATAATAAAATTTATGTTAAAATTAAACAGTTGATTTAAATAAAAAATATTAATTATATAAAATATTAAACAACAAATAAAAATTAAAAATGAATATATTATTATATATATTATTCATAAATTTTCTCTAATTAATAGTGATATTATTAATCACCCTAAATTATTAATGGATGAAAAAGCTAAAAGTTTTCGTAAAGATAATTGATTAAATCCTCCAATACTTCCAATAATAACATTAATTATTGAAATTAATATAATAAATTTATTATTTATATAATAAGATAGGATAATTATTGGTGAAATTTTTTGTCATGTTATTAAAATAAAACAATTAAATCATGATAATCCTTCTATAATATTAGGGTATCAGAAATGAAAAGGTGTTGATCCTATTTTTATTAGTAAAGAGGAATTAATTAAAATAGAAAAAATGAAATTAATTTCAAAATTTTTTATAAAAATTATTATTAAAATAATTGAAAATAAAAAATTAATAGATGCAATTGATTGAACTAAAAAATATTTTAAAGATGCTTCAGAATTGAGTAAATTATTTGATTTAGAAATAAGGGGGATAAATCTAAGCAAATTAATTTCCAATCCAATTCAACATCCCAATCAAGAATTAGCTGAAATAGAAATTAAAGTTCTAAAAAATAAAATAAAAATAAAAAATATTTTATTGGAATTAATTAATAAATAAATAAAAAAAAGAAAATTATTCTAATATAAATTATAAATTTATTTTTATTAAAAATATATTTTAGTGTAAGATGCACAATAACTTTTGATGTTATTAGATTTAGTTTAATTCTAAAAAATATAATAAAGGTAATATAATTACATTATTTATCCTATCAGAATAATCCTTTTTTCAGGCACTTTATTTTTAAAAAAAAGGTATTTCCTTTATATTTGAGGTATGAACCCAAAAGCTTTATTTAGCTTATTTTTAATTTTTTTTTATTATAAAAATTATTAGAAATGGTTTAAAAATATAATAATTATAAATTTATCATAAATATTTTTTTATTACTTACGCGCACGTATATATATATATTATACATATATATTAAATTTTTAATTAATTATTAAATTTAATAATTAATTTATAATTTTATTATATTAAAATAAATAATTTATTAATTTAAATTTAATAAACTTAAATATTTTAATATTTAGTATTTAAATTAGAACATTATAGGATTATCATGAAATATATTTTTAAATTTAATATTAGAAAATAGAGAGAGAAAGATTATTAATTGTTTAATATGTTTATTAATTTTTACGTAAAAAAAAAAAAAAAAAAAATCTATTTAAAATAATGTACAAATAAAAAAATTTTATAGTTTTATTATTTTATTTAAAATATAATTTACATACAAATTTTAGTGTTAAATTTTATTTATTTTAATAATAAATAATATTATAATGTAGTAATTAACTTTAAATTATTTAAGAAATTAAGATTTAGTAATTTGAAAATAAATAACTAATTTTGTGCCAGCAGTTGCGGTTATACAAAAATTTAATTAAAATTTTTCAGTATATAATAAGTAAAATTAAATTTAAATTAAAAATTAAATTATTAGGTGAAATTTTAATTTAATAAAAATTTAAAAATTTATATGAATTAATAAATTTATATAAAAACTAGGATTAGATACCCTATTATTAAAATAAATAAAATTTATGCTAAAATAGTAAATAATAATTTATTGAAACTTAAATAATTTGGCGGTATTTTAGTTCATTTAGAGGAATCTGTCTAATAATTGATAATCCACGATTAAATTTACTTAATTTAAAATTTTATATATCGTTGTTAAAAAAATATTTTTAAATAAAAATAATATTTAAAAATTATAATTAAAAATTAATTCAGATCAAGATGTAGAATATAATTAAGAATATGATGGATTACAATAAATTTATTTAAATGAATTTTTGTTTTTAATATATAAATGAAATTGGATTTAAATGTAATTTTATTTAATATAATAAAATGATTTAAAATTGAAATATGTACATATTGCCCGTCGCTTTCATTTTAAAATTGGAATAAGTCGTAACAAAGTAGAAGTACTGGAAAGTGTTTCTAGAATTAGATTATATCTTAATTTAAAGTATTTCATTTACATTGAAAAGATATTATTTAATAATTAATCTAAAAATAAAAAATTAATAATTTATATTATAATAAAAATAATTTTAATATTAAAATATGGGGGGTTTAAGTATTTTAATAGAAAAAATGAAAAATTTTATAATAAATTAGTATAGTAATAGAAATTTGAAATAAAATGAAAATAAAATTATTTAAAAGTAAATTTAATTTGTTGTATCTTGTGTATCAGAGTTTATTAAATAATTTATAAAAATTTATATATCTCGAATTTAAAAGAGTTAATTAATTAATAAATTTAATGTGAAATAATTATTTTAAATAATTAATTAGAAATGAAATGTTAATCGTTTTTAAATATATCTAGTTATTTTAGAAAAAAATTTAATTTTAAATTTATTATTTATTTAAATTAATTAATTAATTTAAATAATATATAAATTTTATAATTTAAGGGATAAGCTTTAAATTAAATAATTATAAAGTAAAATTAAAGTATTTTAAAATTTTTAAAATTTATATTGTTTAAAAATTAAAATTTTTTATAAAAAATTTTAAAATAAATAAAATTTAATTTAAATTTAATTTTTTATAAAAATATAATTTTTAATAAAAAATAATTAGAAATAATGATAAAATTAGTATAAATAAATTTATAAATGGGATTAATAATTTGAATAGTTAAATAAAAGGAATTCGGCAAAATTTTATATTCACCTGTTTATCAAAAACATGTCTTTTTGATTTAATTTAAAGTCTAATCTGCCCACTGATTATAAATTAAAGGGCTGCAGTAATTTGACTGTACAAAGGTAGCATAATCATTAGTCTTTTAATTGAAGACTTGTATGAATGATTTGATGAAATATAAACTGTCTCTTATTTATATTTAAAATTTAATTTTTTAGTTAAAAAGCTAAAATATTTTTAAAAGACGAGAAGACCCTATAGAGTTTTATAATTTATAAATTAAAATATTTATATAAAATTTTAATATTATATTTTATGAAATATTTTATTGGGGTGATAAAAAAATAAAAAAAACTTTTTTTTAAAAATATCAAAAATAATTGAATAAATGATCCAAATTAATGATTAAAAGAAAAAATTACCTTAGGGATAACAGCGTAATATTTTTTTTTAGTACAAATAAAAAAAAAAGTTTGCGACCTCGATGTTGGATTAAGATAAAATTTAGATGCAAAAGTTTAAAATTTTGATCTGTTCGATCATTAAAATCTTACATGATCTGAGTTCAAACCGGTGTAAGCCAGGTTGGTTTCTATCTTTAAAATAATGAAATATTTTAGTACGAAAGGATTAAATATTTAAAATAATTTTTTTTTTTAGAATATTAATAATAAAAATAAATAATTATATACATTTATTATATACATTATAGCATATAACTATTTTGACAGAAAAATGTGTTGATTTTAGAAATCATTTATATATAATAAATTTATATATGTAGTATATGATTTTTATTGATTATTTAAATATTATTGTTGGTTATTTAATTTTAATTATTGGGGTAATAATTAGATTAGCTTTTTTAACATTAATAGAACGAAAAGTTTTGAGATATATGCAAGTTCGTAAAGGACCAAATAAGGTTGGGTTTTTAGGTATGTTACAACCTTTTTCAGATGGGATTAAATTATTTACTAAAGAAATAATTTATTTAAATTCATCAAATTATTTTTTTTATTATTTATCTCCAATTATAGGTTTTATTTTATCTTTAATAGTGTGAATATTAATTCCTTATTATTTTAATTTTATTTCTTTTAATTTAGGGATGTTGTTTTTTTTAAGAGTAATTAGATTAGGTGTATATATTTTATTGATTGCTGGTTGATCTTCAAATTCAAATTATTCATTATTAGGTGGTTTACGTGCAGTAGCTCAAACTATTTCTTATGAAGTTAGTTTAGCTTTAATTATAATATCAAGATTAATTATAATTATAAGTTTAAATTTAATAAAATTTTTTGAATATCAGGAATTAATTTGGTTTATAATTATTATATTTCCTTTAAGAATAATATTTTTATCTTCTTTAATAGCTGAAACTAATCGAACTCCCTTTGATTTTGCTGAAGGAGAAAGAGAATTAGTTTCTGGATTTAATATTGAATATAGAAGAGGGGGATTTGCTTTAATTTTTTTAGCTGAATATTCAATAATTTTATTTATAAGAATAATATTTGTTTTAATATTTATAGGAGGTTATAATTTAAATTTAATTTTTTATGTAAAAATAAGTTTTATTTCATTTTTTTTTATTTGAGTTCGTGGTACTTTACCACGTTATCGTTATGATAAATTAATATATTTATGTTGAAAAAGATATTTACCTGTTTCTTTAAATTATTTTTTATTATTTATTGGTTTTAAAATTTATTGAGTATTTTAAAAAAAAATTAGTATAAATTAATAGAATAAATATTCTTTCTTAAGTTTTCAAAACAAATGCTTATTACAAGCTCATTAATTAATTAAAAATTAATTTATCTCAATAATAATTAATAAAAGGTATAATAATAAAGTAATTAAAATAAATAATTGTTAATAATTGTCCTGTGATAATGTAAGGTTCTTCTACTGGTCGTGCTCCAATTCAAGTTAATAAAATAATAGTAGAAATTAAAATTCAAAATATAATTTGATTAATAGGATAAAATTGAATTCCTTGCATTTTTTTATTGAATGTAAATGGAAGGATAATTAAAATTAAAATAGAGAGAATTAAAGCAATTACTCCCCCTAATTTATTAGGAATTGATCGTAAAATAGCATAAGCAAATAAAAAATATCATTCAGGTTGAATATGAATAGGTGTGCTTAAAGGATTAGCTGGGATAAAGTTATCTGGATCTCCCAATAAATAAGGATTAGTTAAAGTTAATAATAATAATAATATTAATAAAATAATAAATCCGATTAAATCCTTAAATGTAAAAAATGGATGAAAAGGAATTTTATCTAAATTTCTATTAATACCTAATGGATTATTAGATCCTGTTTGGTGTAAAAATAATAAATGGATTATAGATAAGATAATAATAATAAATGGTAATAAAAAATGAAATGTATAAAATCGAGTTAAAGTAGCATTATCAACAGCAAATCCCCCTCAAATTCAATTAACTAATATATTACCTAAATATGGGATTGCTGATAATAAATTAGTAATAACTGTAGCTCCTCAAAAAGATATTTGACCTCAAGGTAAAACATATCCTATAAAAGCTGTTGCTATTAATATAAATAAAATTAATACTCCAATTATTCATGTTAATTTTAAATTAAAGGATTCATAATAAATTCCTCGTCCAATGTGAATATAAATACAAATAAAAAAAAAAGAAGCACCATTAGCATGTAAAGTTCGAATTAATCATCCATAATTTACTTCTCGACAAATATAATTAACTCTAAAAAATGCTAAATTAATATTAGCTGAATAATATATTGTTAAAAATAGTCCTGTAATAATTTGAATAATTAAACATAAAGCTAAAAGAGAGCCAAAATTTCATAATGAAGAAATATTAGAAGGTCTTGGTAAATCAATTAAAGATTGATTTATAATTTTAATTAATGGGTGATTTTTTCGTAATGATTTATAATAATTTAACATTAGTTAATTAAATGATCGTAAAGGTCCAAAAAAAATATTGGTGATTTTTACTACTGCAATTAATGTAATAAATAAATAAATAATTATTATTATTATTATTAAATACGTTTGTTCATTATAAAGTTTAGATAAATTAATATTATTAAATTCATTTAAAAAATAAATTGAGTTAAATAAATTTATTATTTCTTCATTAATTATTATATTTATAATATATATATTATTTATAAAATATAATGAAAATATAAGTAATATAATTATATAAATTAATATTAATAATTTATTTTTTATTTTAATTTTAAATATTTCATTTGATGCAATACTAGAAACATAAATAAATAAAACTAATAATCCCCCAGAAAAAGTTAAAAATAAAATATATGAAAATCAATATGTATTAATTAACATTCCTGAAATTAAACACAGTAAAAGTGTTTGAATTAAAATTAATATTCCTATTGATAGTGGATGATTAATAAAAAATATAATAATAGATAAAAAAATTAATCTTAAAGTTAAAAATATTTTAATTATATCAAATCAAAGAATAGTTTAATTAAAATAATAATTTTGGAGATTATTGATAAAGATATTCTTTTTCTTTGAAGTTTTTAAAGAATTTATCTTATTTTTGATTTACAAGACCAATGTTTTATTTAAACTATAAAAACAATAATGTTAGTTTATGTAATTTTTATTGCAATATTTATATTTTTAATTGGTAATATAATTTTTGTTTCAAAGAAAAAACATTTATTAATTATATTAATAAGATTAGAGTTTATTATTTTAAGTTTATATTTTTTATTAATATTATATTTAATAAATATTATATTTAATATATATATATTAATAATTTTTTTAGTTTTAACTGTATGTGAAGGAGCTTTAGGTTTATCAATTTTAGTTTCTATAATTCGTACACATGGAAATGATTATTTTCAAAGATTTAGTTTAATTTAATGATAAAATTTTTATTTTTTTTAATATTTATAATTCCTTTATGTTTTCAAATAAAAATTTATTGATTGGTTCAAATAATATTATTTATATTAATATTTATATTTATAAATATTACTTTAAATATTAATAATTTTAGAAATTTAAGTTATATAATAGGATTAGATATTTTATCTTTTGGGTTGATTATGTTAAGAATTTGAATTTGTTGTTTAATAATTATAGCAAGAGAGAATTTATATAAAAATAATTTATATATTTCTTATTTTTTAATTAATTTAATATTTTTATTAATTATATTATATTTAACTTTTAGAATAATAAATTTTTTTATATTTTATTTATTTTTTGAAGGAAGTTTAATTCCTACTTTATTATTAATTATTGGATGAGGTTATCAACCTGAACGTATTCAAGCTGGTATATATTTATTATTTTATACATTATTTATATCATTACCTTTATTAATAGGGATTTTTTATTTAAATGAGGAAGTTAAAAGATTAATAATTTATATAATAAAGTTTTATAATTTTAATTATTTTATACTATATTTATCTATAATTTTAGCTTTTTTAGTAAAAATACCAATATATTTTGTTCATTTATGATTACCCAAAGCTCATGTTGAAGCACCTATTTCTGGTTCAATAATTTTAGCTGGGGTGATATTGAAATTAGGGGGGTATGGGATAATACGGATTATAATTATTTTTCAAAAAATTAATATAAAATTTAATTATATTTGAATTATTATTAGATTAATTGGGGGTGTTTATATCAGTATGAAATGTTTTTGTCAGTATGATATTAAATCTTTAATTGCTTATTCATCAGTAGCTCATATAAGTTTAGTTATTGGGGGTATTATAACAATAAATTATTGAGGTTATGTAGGTTCTTATATTTTAATAATTGGGCATGGTTTATGTTCTTCTGGAATATTTTGTTTATCTAATATTAATTATGAACGAATTCATAGACGAAGATTATTTTTAAATAAAGGAATAATAAATTTTATACCTTCAATGAGATTGTGATGATTTTTATTATCATCTTCAAATATAGCGGCACCTCCTTCCATAAATTTAATAGGTGAAATAACATTAATTATTAGATTAGTAAGATGATCTAAATTTTCTATATTAATATTAATGTTATTTTCTTTTTTTAGAGCTGGATATAGATTATATTTATATTCATTTACTCAACATGGAAAATTAAATTTAGGTGTGTCAAGATTTTATATGGGTATTTCTCGTGAATATTTAGTATTATTTTTACATTGATTTCCTTTAAATATTTTAATTTTAAAAATTGATTATTTTATATTATGATTATAATTAACTTAAATAATTTAAATAAAATATTGATTTGTGGTATCAAAAATGTAATAATTTAATTAATTACTTTAAGTTATTTATAAATTTAATATTTGTTTTATTAGATTTTTTTTTCTTTTTTTTTTTATATTAATAAGTTTTTTTTTTGGTTTATATTTTATTATAAATAATATAAGAATTTTTTTAGAGTGGGAATTAATTTCTTTTTATTCAATAAATATTGTTTTTTCTGTTTTATTGGATTGAATATCCTTATTTTTTATAATATTTGTTTTTTTAATTTCTTCTTCTGTTATTTATTATAGAAAAAGTTATATAAGTTCAGAAATAAATTTAAATCGTTTTATTATTTTAGTTTTATTATTTGTATCTTCAATAATTTTATTAATTATTAGTCCTAATATTATTAGAATTTTTTTAGGTTGAGATGGATTAGGATTAGTCTCTTATTGTTTGGTAATTTATTATCAAAATTTTAAATCTTATAATGCTGGTATATTAACTGCTTTATCTAATCGAGTTGGTGATGTAATAATTTTAATAGTGGTTTGTTGGATAGTAAATTATGGTAGTTGAAATTATATTTTTTATTTAGAGTTTATAAATAATGATTATTCTATAAATTATATTAAAATTATAATTATTATTGCTGCTATAACTAAAAGAGCACAAATTCCTTTTAGTTCTTGATTACCTGCTGCTATAGCAGCTCCAACACCTGTTTCTGCTTTAGTTCATTCTTCAACATTAGTTACTGCAGGTGTGTATTTATTAATTCGTTTTAATTTATTATTTTTAGATTATTTTTTTTTAAAATTATTAATATTGTTATCAGGTTTAACAATATTTATAGCGGGTGTTTCTGCAAATTATGAATTTGATATAAAGAAAATCATTGCTTTATCAACTTTAAGACAATTAGGTTTAATAATAAGAATTTTAAGAATAGGATTTAGAGATTTATCTTTTTTTCATTTATTAACTCATGCTATATTTAAAGCATTATTATTTATATGTGCTGGGATGATTATTCATATGATAAATGATAATCAAGATATTCGTTTTATAGGTGGTTTAAGAATTTATATTCCTATAACTTCATTATGTTTAAATATTTCAAATTTATCTTTATGTGGAATTCCTTTTTTAGCTGGGTTTTATTCTAAGGATTTAATTTTAGAAATATTTATAATAAGAAATTTAAATTTATTTATTTTTTTATTATATTATTTATCTACAGGTATAACAATATTTTATACAATTCGTTTATTAATTTATTTAATAATTAATGATTATAATTTAATTAGAGTATTTAATATTTATGATGAAGATTATGTTATATTAAAAAGAATAATAATTTTATTATTAATAAGAATTTTTTCTGGGAGAATATTAAATTGATTAATTTATAATTATCCTTATATAATTTATTTGTCTTTGAATATAAAAATAATAGTGATTTATTTTATTTTATTAGGTTTATTAATGGGTTATATTATTAGAAATATAAATTTAAATTCATTAAATAAATTTATATTGACTTATAAATTAAGATTTTTTTTATGTGATATGTGATTTATACCTAAGATATCAACTTATAGATTAAGAAATTTATATTTAAATTATAGTTATGAATTAAAAAATTTAATTGATTATGGTTGAAGAGAATATTATAGAGGTTATGGTTTGGTTAAAATTATAAAGAAATATTCATTTTTTTATAATTTTTATCAAATAAATAATTTTAAAATTTATTTATTTAGATTTATGTTATGAATAATAATTTTTATTTATATAATTTTAAAAATTTAGTTAT